>OY982577.1:8451179-8499788 GCA_963859945.1 Euplagia quadripunctaria
CGAGCAGTGACTACAAACGTGGTTAAAATTGCAATAGCTAGTCCATAAGTAAGTAGTCCATAAGTGAATATATGAACATTTTAAGATCACGTACGCGCATTTATAATAACGCGTTTATTAATACTGATACTGACGTCACCAATGAAGTACGCTTAAACGTATGATTTTCAAAGGGTTTTAGTTATCTTAATGCAAATTATGTATTATACCACAATAATTACCTCCTTTTTATTATTATCAATAATTATTTTTCTTTTTGTTTTAGGCCGTCCCCCACCCCGCATAAGCTGGTACTCTGGTGACACTTTAGTGGATGCGTCAGACGGAGACAGCGATATCCCTACAGTGAGAGAGAACGAGCTATATCTCCCTCTTACTAGGGATAATGCGGCTGCCCTGTCGTGTAGGGCATCCAACACACACCTAGCGCCACCTATTGTCGCAACACTAGAAATTGAACTTTATTGTAAGTGTTTAATGATTTTCTTAGACTTACCTACTTACTACTTATATTTTATATTAAATGGGGCCGTTATGGTGTGGCGAATGCTCTATCTATTTAAGCATCAGAGTTTATTTATGATCTCCAGAAGATGTCTGTATCTATCTAAAAGCTGTGGGTAGCTGTTAAAGAAGACATTGATTGATATGATTTCTGATAAATATTTTTTATACTATCCAAGCGTGAAGCCATCTTACGCTACTCCCCGTGGAATGTTACCCTTGTTTATAAACACTTCGCGGCTGCGTCAATCTCTGTACTTAATCCAGCTAACCATCAGGAACATAGAGGATTCTTAAAAATTTTACTTGTATTCGTTGCAGGATACAGAATATTAGAGATCATTTTCGCTAATTTTCTCCATATCCTCCCACTTTTTACACGAGAACTCTGGCTACTCAACGTAACATCAGAGCTCGTAACGACGTTCTTCTACAGGGTAGAGATTCTCTCAATTCCATAAACAGTTTGCTAGACCATACTCCCTTTTTAAAATGATGTAAGTACTACATATTAAGTTAAATGTTACTGTACTTTCCGATAGTACCAGCCTACAACGTGTCAATCCACTGGGTTCGCGGCACTGTTGGAGACGCGTTACGCGCAGGGTCAGTTGCGCTTGCACAATGCACAGCGCGAGGATCCTACCCGCAGCCAGAACTGTCTTGGTGGCTAGATCATAAACATCTCACGCATCATAGTAACCAGGTAATTGTCCTTATATACTTAGTCCTAATGTCAACTGTATGATATAGATGCTAACAATTGACTTTAACTACCTTGACTTTTGTTGAAAAAATAATAGCCTGGGACACCAAAAAATATATGTATTTGATATTAAACTTTTATGTATTGCTATAGAAAGCATGTGTAAAATCGTAGATACAAAAACAGACTACATAAAATGCGCAGAAATATGGAACCAAGATGACGTAGGAACATAATAAATTATTCAATCGAATATGATCTACATATATCTAATACTAAAGAGTTTATTAGGGTTCCATTCCTCAAAAGGAAAGAAGGAACCCTTATAGGATAACTTTGTTGTCTGTCTGTCTGTCTGTCAAGATCCTTTTTCTCGGGAACTTGTGGACGCATCAAATTGAAATTAATACCAAATAATAGTTACAATATACATACAAGTTTGTTTGCTTACGGAACCCTCGGTACGCGAATTATACTCGCACTTGTCTGGTTTTTTGAAGTGAAAACTTCTTTAGCGGCGCTAAGCACTTTTTAAGATGGGTAAAAAATGTTAAACACGCTTCAGATTTCAGGGTCACGTGGACCCTAATCAAAAATGTATGGAAAATGTGTCCGAGTGTAATATATTTCAAAAAAAATATATTTTTATGACGAGATCGAAAATTCTTAAGTCGGAGGTGAGTTTCTTATATTTACAAGTACAACGTCAGAGAGACATGGAGAGGGAGGGAGGGGAGGTCGGAAGGGGTGGAGGGAGAGTGGGGCGAATGGGGCGAGTGGGGAGAGTAGGGCGAGTAGGGAGAGTGGAGCGAGAGGGGTGAATGGGCCGAATGGCAGTAGAGAATCAAGGGAGGGAGAGTGAAAGAGTGGGGCGAGTGGGGCGAGTGGGGAGAGTAGGGCGAGTGGGGCGAGGATGGCGAATGGGGAGATTGGGCGAGTTGGGCGAATGGGGCGAGTGGGAGTAGAGAATCAAGGGAGGGAGAGTGGAAGAGTGGGGAGAGTGGGGCGAGTGGGGAGAGTGGGGAGATTGGGTGAGGGGGAGAGTGGGGCGAATGGGGCGAGTGGGAATAGAGAATCAAGGGAGGGAGAGTGGAAGAGTGGGGAGAGTGGGGTGAGTGGGAGTAGGGAATCCAGGGAGGGAGAGTGGGGTGTGTGGGGGCGAGTGGGGAGAGTGGGGAGATTGGGTGAGTGGAAAAGTGGGGCGAGTGGGGTGAGTGGGGCGAATTGGC
Organism: Euplagia quadripunctaria; assembly: GCA_963859945.1. Classification (NCBI taxonomy): domain Eukaryota; kingdom Metazoa; phylum Arthropoda; class Insecta; order Lepidoptera; family Erebidae; genus Euplagia; species Euplagia quadripunctaria. Next base: position 8,453,619 of record OY982577.1, read on the forward strand.
GAGTGGGAGTAGAAAATCAAGGGAGGGAGAGTGGAAGAGTGGGGAGAGTTAGGAGAGTGGGGCGAGTGGAGCGAGTGGGAGTAAGGAATCTAGGGAGGGAGAGTGGGGTGAGTGAGTGAGTTAAGAGTTCAGTCAGTCAGTCAGTCAGTCAGTAAAAGAGAGAGAGAGAGAGACATTGAGTTGTGTCTCTTTATTAATTTATGTCACCAACCTGTTAATGTGACGTTTTTAAGTTCGTCGTATCATTTAAGTTTACACTTCTGTCGGCAGTCCCATGACTGCCTTTTCTTTTTTTTTTTTGCTTAACGCGCTAATCTCCGGAACTACTGTTAGATCGATCAAAAGGTCAAATTTAAAGAAAACATCTTTGAATTTAATGCCACATTTCTGGAGGTTGGTTATTTAAAAGGAGCTACGCTTTTAGGAGACGCTATATACCTACTTATAAGCCTCAAAAGCACGCTCTCGTGAAGCAAGTTTAGCTTAGCAAGATCATGAAGGGCCTTCTAATTTTTATAGAGAGCAAAATTTCATCAGTGTTTTTACTAAAATAAGCTTAGCTAATTTGGAACTTTCGTAAAACAAAAACCTTTCTGGTAACGACTTCTCAGTGACGATACGAAAAGCGAGAGAATCAATTAACTCAGAGATGCAGGTAATTACTCGCTGTCCATCACTTCCCATCACTATGCACGGTAACACAAGAATCGATTATATTTTATTTTAGAGATATTACTGACCTTGAAAGGGCTTGCATTAAGCAATCCAGTATAGTATTGTGTCTCACAATTTTACGTGTAACGTACGATACGATTGTCATTTCGATTCCCACCCAGGACAAATAAATGTGTGATAAGCACGATCATTTGTTCAGTGTCTGGGTATAATTCATCTACAATATGTATGTATTTAGTAATATATAAGTATGTTTATCAGCAGTCCGGTTACCATAGTACAGGCTCTACCTAGTTTGGAATCCGATGGCCTTGTGTGAGGTGTCTCAGCCTATTATTTTTTTTTCTCATCAGAGCTTAGTCACTGTCAACCAGGTTTTGTTTGTTCCAGACGTGGTTCCGAATAATGCTACGAGTCCGCTAAGCCATAGCTATATTTGATTTGTGGTCTGCAGAAACTTTATAGGATGTTTAAGAACATTTACATCATGTTCTAGAATACCCAATGTTTCGCCAAAAATGTATACCTAGTCCTACATAAAAAGTATATGAAAGTTCCGAATCACTAAGAACAGCATTTCTAGTTGAATTTCTGAAGTTTAGATATCAGAATAATCACACATTAAGTGTATGTACTAGATAAAAAAGTGAGACGACAAAAAAGATTCGTTCATTTTTCATATTTTTGTCACAACATATCGCACCCCTAGATCTAAAGGAAGCCCACCATCGAAATCCCTATGACAATACCTACCGACCAATAAACCAAATTCAAAAATAACACCACTACTCGGCGCTAGACGCTAAATTCACCAACACGGGCTCAACTCAAAAACCAAACAAATATACATTGTTAAGAAATGGGAAAATAACTACAAAAATCCAATTTTCAGCCCCAGAACATGATTAAAACACAAGATTCCTACAATATCTTTCTTCTAGCTGCATATAAAACTCCAAAACTCCCGCAGTGCACAGTTAGATTTTCGCCTTTTCTGAAAAAACTTTTTTGAGTTAGCTCCCTTTAGATCTAGGTGTACGATATACGCACTATATCGGCCAACCTTTGTTTGAATTCTAGGGAGCGAATTTACGCAACGAGATTTTCATATAGGCAGTTCTTTTATAGAAATTTCCATTTCATATTAACGTGAGCTATCGCGTAATATAAGACTACGCATTTTCTATACCCGAAACCTGTACCTAACTCTGTATTATTAATGACATCCAGTCTGTAATAAATAGGTCTATTCATGCAGGCCGTGTACCTGCGATCTTAGATAATATCTTTTGCCTAGTTTGTGGAGGTTTTGTTTTACCATTTTTCATGTATTGCATATTTATATGGAAATAATTTATTGGTTAATTCAAATAAGCAAAACCTATGTGTCGCGTGATAAATGAGCATAATAGTTTAGTAAATTGTTGAAAGTTTTACGTGGTTCGTGTAAAGTAGTATTCCAACATAAAGATCGAAAATCAAGGTAGTTCTAATTAGCGAAAGTATAAGTTTTTGGAGTGAAAACTTCTTTAGCGGCGTTGTGCACTTTTTGGGATGGGTAAAAAATGTTAAACTCGGGTCAGGACACGTGACCCTGATCGAAAATGTGTCCGCGTCAGGACACGTGACCCTGATCGAAAATGTGTCCGAGTTTCTGTGGATTCTGTGCGATACTACTGTAGTTTGATATATACTTATGTATTATATGGTATAGATCCACTAGAGGACGCTAATCTAAGTTTTGGGGAGTAATCTAAGGGAGTTTTGTCAGCTCCTTATTAATTAGGTAATCTTTAAAAAATGTGTTTTCACTTCTGTTGGCAGTCCCATGACTGCCTAGTTTTTTTTTTCATTAGGGTTTATCATTAAATCTGTAACACGGGAAATTAATATTAATGTAATGTGACATCTAAAGATTTTAATTGACATTTGCCTATAATTTTTAAATGTCATGATGACATTCGGAATACAAATGCAAACATGACATCTATACCTAACACGTTGTATTTAATCCAAAGGTTTATATCCTACTAGAGATCGCGTGGTGGTCGAATTTCGAACATGGTGTTTTCATTAGCCAGTATAACTTGAGCTGTCATTGTATAGACTGACTTACTAATCTTTAAAGTTGTAAGGCATATTATTTAAAAATTTCAGCTTTCTGCACTTACAACTACTCATCATTATGAAATTTTGCATATACATAGTCAGAAGTACAGAAAAGGATATAGGGTACCTTTCATCCTGAAAAAATACTGTTCTCGAGGGATACAAGATATTGACAAAATTTACTTTGAATTTACTAACGCAAGCGAAGCTGCAGCAAAAAGTTAGCTTAAAATAAATTAAATATTACCGTGATTTGATTTATAATTAAATACATCGTTTGCCTTGTCTACCTACTTCACTACTATCAAACAGGGGTCATATAGCCGCCAGACCTATATCAGACTAACTGCGCCCCGCGGTTTCACCCGCGTAAGTCCCGCTGCCGTGTGATAAAAAGTAGCCTAAATGTTAATCCAGGTCTCCAGCTATCTACATACCAAGGTTCATCACAATCGGTTCAGTAGTTTTTACGTGAAAGAGTAAAAACATCCATCCATACATCCTCACAAACTTTCACGTTTATAATATTAGTAGGATTAGCAAAGCTGAAATTCTTAAAATAGTAATATGTAGTTAAGAACGTAAGCATACTTGTAAGTCTGACAATGGCACCCTGTCATTGGTATCCGAGACAAAAGTTACATGAAAATTTACTGACAGTGAACCATCACGGGACCTTTTTGCCACGGTCATGATCATCCTCATCATCCTCCGCGCCTTTTCCCAACTAAGTTGGTTTCGGCTTCTATTCTAACGGTCTTAGGTATAAAATAAAAGAAAATACCGGGCAGACTTAGCCGCCTGACGAACTAAGCCGCCTAATTAACTACATACTTTTGCTAGAACGACGATTTTGATATATCGTTTTGAGTTGTCCAGCACTACTTGCATCCTATGCATTTCTGTACTGTTATATTTTATTCCATTATCTTTCTGCAATTACAGACATGGTCCAATTCATCTCTAACGGCGATATCATTCTTGGAGCTTAACCCAGCGGTGAACGACAACGAGGCAACGCTGGCTTGTGTGGCCACCAACCCTGTAATGGCGCCCAACAAAGGCTCTAAGGCTGATGTGTTTATACTTAATGTTACTTGTAAGTATTAAAATTATTAGTTTTGTGAAGTAATGCGTGAGAAAAACTCTATGAATTCGAGAGAAAAAAATCTACACTCCGCTCTAAAATGTTCCGAAACCTTCTTTATATTCTGATACTCTCCTCTGATTATTATTCAACTAACAGCGCCCCGCGGTTTCACCCGCGTAAGTCCCGACCCCGTGGGAATATCGGGATAAAAAGTAGCCTATGCGTTAATCCAGGTCTCCAGCTATCTACATACCAAGTTTCATCGCAATCGGTTCAGTCGTTTTTGCGTGAAAGAGTAACAAACATCCATCCATCCCTCCATGCATTCAAACTTTCACATTTATAATATTAGTGGGATAATGTTATTTTTGCCTATGAATAGAACGTTTTCTCATATAGTTGTAGTTTTAGAATCAAATCAGCAAAAAGTAAATACCGATTTAAAATAAGACTTAATATAAAAATAATAAAAAGCCTATTATTAATATTGTAACAACTTTTTGAATCTATTAGAATATTTTGAGGTATTTTTTGTTCTTATTCTAAATATTGAAACAAATGCATTAATGTTACTTATTGTTTTTCTTAATTACTTTTAAGGCAGATTGTCGCCATTTTTATTTGTAGTCGTCCTCTAAAGTTGTTCATTAGTTTATAAACTACATAAAAATACACTTTCTATGTAGACATATTTGTTACTTAAATAATACTGTTATTATTATTTTATCTGGTACTGTTCTTCATATCTTTCCTTATATTTAATGCAAGTGAATGATTAAAAGTAATGTATTGAATTCCTTTTTCAGATAGTCCAATGGTAGACGTAATAAAATTAGGTGATGATGGAAATGGTAACGTGGTGGTGGAACTGGACTCTCTGCATTTGGAGTGCGATATCAAAGCGAACCCACCTGTTGAAAAATTCACATGGTACTTCAATGTAAGTGTTCTGTACTCTTTATATCCGAGAGCACCTTTAGTGGTTTGGGTTGTTCAGTCCTGTCCGGTGGTAGGTCGGTCTTCGGTCAGTTAAGTAACACAAAAGTGTGGTAGATAAAATATATGTAATTCCCAAAACTATACATCACTCAACAAAACACACACTTTATACAATACTTGAGTTCCTAATTACACAATAGGTAAGAGCAAAAAAACTTTCTGTGTTGTTCGAACGCCGGGACAAGAGAGAACATAGAGTTTTACATAACTCTACACTTCCGTCTTGGGCATAGACTTAAGGTTTCTTTTCTATGCTATGGGCAAGTGGCAATTCGCCACACATCTTAAGATATAGTTTATTAAATGATTTATGAAAATCGTTTCAGTCTCTCACAGTTCATTTTTAATACCACCTACGCATAAAGGAGGTACATTGTTTTTCATTGAAAAAGCTGCAAGTGACAGGAACACATAACCAGTATCCTTGTTTGCACTTGGTTGCAAGAGCTAAGCTAAGAATTTGAGTTAAAAGAGTTTACGTGATGTGTTCAGTGGGTTTGCACCGTCAACCGTTTTGATTGCTACCAAAACCATTTCGGTATTTTATAATTTTTATATATTTGTAGGATATAGAAATCAAACCAGGTAGTATATGGGGTGACACCACATCGTCCCAACAACTGCTGATTGAGGAAGCGACGCGAGTCCACGCCGGCAAGTACGCGTGCGCCGCTACCAATTCTATAGGAGAAACGCGCTCTGATAACATCAGTATTATTGTCTTTTGTAAGTATCTCATACTTGATCGAACAAATAACGTTATGTCCGTAAGATCTGAATCTGTTTTAGTTTAATTATGAATCAACAGACTGTTCAATCTTTACACTATAGCTATGGAAACGAATGACTTAAGTAAAAATCTGCGCCATACAAACTCAATAACTACCGAACGAATTTTCATACGGTTTTCACCATTAGTGATTCATGAATAAGGTGTAGGTGTATAATTCATTAAGGTTTTGTGTAAAATGGCTGAAATATGACGATGATTATTGAAGATGTCAGAAAAATCAATGTGTGCTTTGCTACCCGTGCGATGGTAGGGTGGGTTGCTAGTAATACTAGTAATAAATAAAACAATGTTTTCATTAGACAACATAATTTTATACCGTCACACCAGTAAAACTCCGTTACTTCTATTTCTCTAAGTATCTTAAAACTACTCTTAAAAGAATGTTACTTTTTTAATAACATTCCAAATGTCTCAAGCACTTATTTTATCAAGTACATCTATGAGAACAAACAATGCATTTTGCATGAGAAAGTTAAAATTTACATGTAAGATTATATTTTTATTAATTACACCTTTATAAAGACTTCAAAAATGTAGAACCTATCAAATATTCCTTACAGACCCACCAGAATGCACAGGTCTCGGCATCAGACTGATCAAAGAAACAATTCACTGCAACGTCAAAGCATTACCAGCTCCAGACACCTACTTCTGGCATCTGCAACCTTCAAACTATGAGATCCAGCACCTTACTACAGGATCTCCAACACTACCACTGGACCAGATCACGGGGCCTCTTGCAGAATCCTTGAAAGCCTCCTGCGAAGCCAGTAATGGAGTTGCATCGCAAGAGGAATCATGTGATAGAATATTTAGCTTTGAACATCTTCGCCCACCGCAACCCCAACAATGTGATATTGCTTACGAGTTCGGGGAGTTCCAGATGAGGTGTATACCAGGTTTGTTGCAAAATGGTTAGATTGCAATATACTAACAGCTAGCTTTAAAATGCAGTTCTGTGTATTACCGATTTGACAAACTCCACTAATTTTAGCGTATTTCTTGAAGAATACTCAGGCCCAAACTTTATAATAACACACAATATAGGTACGTATATAAGACTAATAACTTTTGATTCTAACAATACCATTTCAGTTGAAAACGCCACCTACTACGAGGTATCCGTCTGGCGATTATCTGAAAGTAACTCGTCCTTAGTCCTGGAGCGTCGCGCCAGTATGGGCTTTGGCACGGGGCGCGCGCTAGCGGCGGCCGGGCCCGGCCACACCGCCGGGCTCGCCAGCGGCCGACTCGCCGTCAGAGCAGCCCTGGGGAGGGTACGGAGAGGAGACGAAGCCGGTGCCAGAGCGTGCAACAGATACGGATGTTCGACGCCGCTTCTGCTGAGGCCCACAGACACGTTGTTGCATCAAGCTGATCCTCCTTGGTGGCATTGTGAGTAAATGTGATTCTTCCTTTCATGACTTAATGCTTGACATGATGTCAAGATGTTTTAATATAGGTTGGATACCTCAGCGCAATTACTAATGGTTTGGAAGATAACCCCACCAAAGAGAAACTCGCGATTAAAGAGCCAGCCTCTTCAAACAGTGTTAGTTGTTATGTTCAGCACCGGTCTTAATCCATGATCAGTGTAGAGCGAGATTGTCTTTCAGCACCCTTTGGTCGAAGTTTTCACTTCACGTAAATTGTATTTCAGATCTATCCTAATCCTAACTTCCTTAGCCTTATCCAAACTATAATATTAGTAGCTTCCGCCCGCGATTTCGCTTGCGTTAATATAGATTTTGTCAATCATTCAGGTATAACTCTACCCTACATCCTTTTCTATACCCCTGATAACTGTGTGTGTACTTAGGCATAATTGTATGATGATCATTTAAGTAAATAAAGCGTGCAAGTGAAACAAACAAATAAACAAACTTACAGAAAACAGCATAAAATGTTTATTTTTCGCTGGAAATTTTCGCATTTGGCTTTTTCGCGCCTCTGGCTACTTGACACCTAGAGCATCCGCTCCTGGCCCTCTAACTCAGGACCAACCCTGGTTACATTTAATTATGTTTTGTTAATTGTTGTATGTGTTAGTGGCTGGTGAGTAGGGTCCAAACTCTTCAGGCATATAGACACAACGCTGGTATTGTTAGTTTAGGCGGATCCCCGGTTAATGAAACTTATGTCCATATGGACCATGCCCTGGCAACTTGGGAACAAATTTTAATTTTTTTAAAAGAGCCATCTTCACCTGATACATAAAACTGTTATTCTAGGTTACCATATTTTACCGTCACACATTTAAGGTATTTTATATAACTTGTCAAGTTTGTATATTCATTTCACCAGGTTTGCCATTCTTAATAATTCCGTGATTAATATTAAGTAAAAAAAGTTTAAAACTTTTATTCATTTATATTTACAATAATAAATAATTGTTTCGAAATAAAATAAATGATTACTCAAGACCATAAAGTAGTTAATCAGTATAACACGCTGGCAACTCTGGTCTCTGTCTAAATGTCAAATGTCAGAAAAAAAATCGCCAGTTTGTTATTTCTTAAATAATTTAAGGACATGGTCATACAACTTCGTCCATTTTTTTACGTTTTTGTTATTTAACTTGTATAATTATAAAACACTTGACATTGGCGGAATTCCTGCGCTGATTCTTGCGCGGGATAGAGTCCATAATAAAATAATATATATATAAATAATTTAAATTATTTCTTGTTTGTAATAAAAGTGACAAGATTTATTGTAATAGTAAAGTATTTTTCGTTACGAATTGGTGCAAATAAGTGAACAATGTTCTCACAGTCAAAAGGAGTTCTACATTTTATAAAAATGTATGTGGTGACAGTGACAGTTCCTATATGCTTCAAAACCTTATAAAGTCTTGTAAATTAAATGATAATAAAATATGTTATCAATAAACTAATTAAATTAGACTTTTGTGTTATTTATTCCGTTCTCATAATTATACATTATAGCTATAGCTTTAGTAATAATACATTTTTACACTTTTTACACCTGTAGTCAGCGCCTCTATAGGGGAAGTAGAGAACTAAAGTTCCCGTGCTTTGCGGTCAGAGGCGCTGACCTTCACAAAACGAGTTGCCAGTCTATTTCAGTATAATATATTTTAGTTTATGATATGGACGTTAAATGAATGAACGAATGAAGAATAGGAGTCTCTGAGAGTTTAATATGTCTAGTGTGTGAACTGTTGACTCTACAAACGTTATAATTTAGATAAACGGGACACATTATTTAAACAGTGACATCTAGTGAAAAATTATAGAATCAGTGTCATTGCACACAAGCTCACCCTTGTTCTATTCGTAGTAATGATTCTTCCCCTACGAAATACATCCAGTTACGCCGAAACTATGGACGTTTAATTCGTCAGAGATGTCGCTAGGACTTGGTAATGATTTTATAAATTCTGAGATGCACATATAACTTTCCTTTCTGTGTGTATGTAAATCTATAACTACAATACTACTTAGTGAAACGCATTCATTTACTACATTTCATAGTGTTTATCTAAAATCAACTCTTAAAAGACCTCAATATGTATGCTAGCAATTTCCAAAGCGCATAATATCATGTTCAAGAATGTACAAGCATTTATTAATCTATCTATACCACTTATACCATTGTATTAAGCTGTCTTTTTGTTCGATTATTTGTTTAAACGCAGCAATCTCTGGAACTACCAGTGGGATTCGAAAAATTCTTTTTGTATATAATAGCTAGATTCATGAGGAATAGGTTAACTACCATTAGGCTTACACCTCTCAGCTATCCTTAAATATTGTTGTTTGTTAGATAAGTCGAAAGAAAAAGCTCTCCCGAATTACTTTATCCGCGTGCGCTGGAATAATGGCTAGTGATATGTAAATACGGGGGTGACACTGAAAGTTTTTAGAAAATAATAAATGGAATTATATATAACCCTGTTATTATTTTTATTGCTTTTCGAAGTCTCCACTCTTCTTTAGGGATCTCTTCCACGCCTTTTTCAAACGCAGCCATGACATCTTCAAGGTTCATAAAACGAATTTCTCTAAGCTTATCTTTTATTTTTGGAATTAAATAAAAGTCACAAGGTGCCAGGTCGGGACTGTAAGGAACATGACTCACTAGCTCTACACCTTCGATAGACAAATATTCGATGGTCCGTCTGTCGGAGCTGGGGCGTTGTCGTGGTGGAGGAGGATCCTGCTTCTTGGGCGCTGCTGTCTATCATTTTCCAAGACAACTGGTAGACAATGACTGACATACCAATCTGCAGTAACAGTCCTTTTATCTTCTAGAATGATTGTTGCGAAATTAACTGTCCGTCCAAAGAATGAGGCAATCATCTTTTTCCCTTGACTCCTGCCCTTCTTTACTTTTGTCGGCAAATCTTCGAATGGAAACATCCATAGTGCAGATTGTCTTTTGGTTACGGGTTCGTAACAATATATCCAGTTCATCAGTGACGGATGTCATAAACAGCATTCGAGCCACCTCCGTCATACTTTTCAAGCATTGAGCGGCATCAATCCATACGACGGCGTTTTTATCTACCGTCAAATTATGAGGTCCGTCTAGTATAAAGCTTTCTGACGCCTAAATGTTCATGTTGGACTTTTGTACTTGACTAATACATATGTCAGTCTTGTATCAGCTTCTATCATAAGCCTCACAGCACTCACGTTATCTTCAGTAGTCGCCGTAGTAGGACGTCCTTCTCGAGAATCATCAGTGAGTTTGCTTTAACCACGTTTAAACTCATTAAACCAGTTGTAAACAGTGGCACGAGCCCTATGCTTCGTAATGAAATGCCAATCGAAGTCTATGGCAACATTGTTGTGGAGTAAGACCGCAACGAATGTCGTAATAAATCATTGAACAAAAATTTTCTCTAGTCAAATCCATTTCGATGCACGACAGACACTTTAAATTCCCGCCAATTTGTAACAAATGACATATGAAATCATTAAACATCTACAGATTTCCAAAGAGTTCCTAATTCGAAATTTAAATAAAAATTTTCATTGCCTGCTTTTCTTACTGGCCTATTCTAAAAACTTTCAGTGTGACCCACGTAGTTTAGGAGACAATAATGGGTAATTTAAATAATTCAACACTCGGCTCGGGTGTTTGATTATAGTAGTATTAAGTAAACGAATTAAATTACAATTGTTTTATTACAATACCTACAGGTTTACCATTAAGTTTTAAAGTAATAAAATTTCCTATAAACCTATCGTTTGCAGTCACCATAAATAAAGAACAGGGACAGACTTTAGGCACATGGCGATACATTTAAGGGAATGCTTCGGCAATTATGTATTATTGGCTTAACAGGGTGCGGTGATAACCACCAGGTACAAAAAATATTGCCTGAAACCGCGGAGCACAGCATGTCCGTAGATATTTATTTAAGGTATTCGATTGTACTCACGGTGTATTACGGGGATAACCGACCAATGCCTTTTAGATCTTTATCAAGCGGTGAAACGAACCCTCGCAGTGTTGTCATTTTTCTTATTAAAAGTGTACGATTTATGATACAAGAATTTTGATAACCTATTCTTTTTTCCAGTTTTCCTAGAAAAGGATGTCGGTATATCATTGGGAGCAGTGATTTTAGTGGCAGTGTTCATCATATCGTCAGTGTTAATGGTACGACTGGCGAGGAGGCCGCGCCAGAAGCCCCCGCCTGTCATACAAGTACTGCAGCTCGATGACGTTGCTAGGAACTATTTGGATAATATTGGAGGTTAGTTCCTAATCCTAATAATATATACATTTTAGGCCTACGACGCCCTAAATGTCGCAAAAAAAAAACTACAGTGGCCCACGGCTGGGGACTTAGGTATTCTCAGGAAAAGATTGGCGTTCAGCTCCCAAAATGTCTGTGTCACCTATCGAATAAGGGACTTCGCTATAGGGTTAATAAGCCCCATACCGATTGAGGGTACGTATAAATGCATCACACTGCTGTGCTCGGAGCTGCTCCTCCTCTAAGAAATTTTCGATCTACACGACCCGAGCTTATTTGATAATAGTGAGACTAAAATCAACCATCACCACCCAACATTATATTTGTTTTAATGATGCACCAACCACAACTGCTAATAAACATACTTACCAAGAATTAACAAAACTTTTCAATTTCAATTACTTGTGAAGACCTTTATTTTTTCTTTTTAGAACACAAAGTGCATGCATCCTGCAGCTTGCGATCCTGCAGCAGCGGCTATTCTGATGCCTCAGGAGACTCCGGCCCGCCCGTCGACAGGAGACGCAAACCTGCCTGGGAAAGGTGGCACGAACCACCTCCGCCTGACGTCACTTTAACTTTACATAGGGAAAGTGCTGTGTAAACTTTGATAAGAACTGAAGATTTTTGTGTCAGTTGCTTTAGGGTTTAAGGGAGAGTGTATGACTTGAAAACACTGTACTTAAAAGTCAATTCATGCTGAAGAAGTGAAGATGGATTTTTCCATGGAGTAATGTGCACACTACACTCTTACATTCGGTGTGAATTGACTCTAGTGATTTCGTTTACATAACAATAACTGCCGAAACATGGTTACTTTAAGACAAGCAGTTCAGTCCTTGAATTTTGTCATGTAAGTGATGGATCTTTTATGTTGATTCAAGCAAAAGTTTTGCCAATTTGCTGTAGGTACAGCTGTGTAGCAAATTTGATTTGTGGGCCACTGTAATACCTTGTCATTGCTATAGAATTTTCCTTGTCGTCCGAAAGTTAACGAATGAGGGAAGGTTCTATAGTGATTTAAGATAGGTGTCAATTTGTTTAAAAAAATAATATTATATTATGTTTTTTAAGTAGTTATTAATCATATGGGAAACATTTATTGGGTATTTGAGATTTAACTTTGTCTTTGTTAACCGACTTCAAAAAAATTCTCAATTCGACTGTATTTTTTTTTATGTTTCTTACCTCAGAACTTTCGACTGGGTGAACCGGTTTTGATGATTCTTTTTTTATTTGAAAGCTGGTGCATCCCGTGTTTAAAGAATAATTCAGTATTGTTAATATGAGTAGGTACAATGTTTTATTAAAATCAACTGCTTATGTGGCTGTCAAACATTGAACGACTGCTTTTATATAATATCGTTTGATTCCCGGTATGTCCAAATATTTTTATGTATGATTAACTATGTCTATTGACAGTGGTGGTATTTATATGTGTAAATATGTATGTATGTATTTATGTTTATCCGTATTGTAGAACCCACCCGGGTCTAAATAGGTCTATGTTATGTATCTAAGAATATTATTATTTATTAACTTCTGAGCTGCTTGTCGGTTAATGTCATTACTCATTGTATATCTCATTACCTCATGCATTACTGCAAAAGTTATACGTAGATAAAAAGTCTGCTTCACGCCATATACCGACTGAATTTATATCAAAATACTTCGAACTTAACGTTAAAATAGGTTTTCTTGTATTCGTGTATTTTTAACGCGGATATAACGCGCATATCCGCGGATGTCCATATCAACGAATGTTTTAATTGTATTTACGTAATTTAGGTTATGGCTTGATGTTAAAGTCTTACAGTTAAACTTGTAGGATTTCTTGTATATAAAGAATATGAGATTCTATTTCATAATTTTTTGGTCTCTTATTTAAATTGGTTTACTAGTAAAAGCTATCTCAGTCTCTCTATATCAAAATGTCTAAATTAAACAGTTACAATTGTGTGCCGCTAGTAAGGGCGCGTTCCCACTGTGTTGTAATGAAAGATAGTTGTTCTATCTAAAGCGTCACGACTTGTATATATAAATGGAATTGTTCACATACATTACGATACGATTACCTGTCGTCCACGACTTTTTTACTGTATGGCAACAGACTGTCAAAACAATGGGAAATTCTCAACGACACAACAACAACTTTATCCATTGTACATGTGAGCTAACACACGCTACTAACTTCTAAAAGGATGTAGAGGCGACTGGGTAACTGCCGTGAAATAGTACTTGTAAATTGCCGTCACGATTAAATGCGAACAGCCACGACAATCGTATCGAGTGATAACATTTCGACGACACAGGGACGACAGATAGTCGTGGTAATGAGAATAGCCAGACACAACAGTCTTTCAACGGTAAAAAAGCGTTACGATTCAGAGAAAGAAGAGTTTTTAAACGGCCACCAATTGATTCAATACAAAAACGTATAGAAGTATAAAGAACTACGGGTTGCGGTATACTCTAACAAGTCTGAAGGACACAAGCTGTGACTGCATTATGGGACTATTTTAAAACTATTTCAACATTTCTTATTTTTTAACAGGTGTGTCAAGTCATACTTAATGAATTAAAATCATATCTGTGGGCACTTTCACTTTGTTATTTCAAAATCATATGGTGATAAAATATTGTCTTAAGCTTTGTGTGTAAGAAAAAGTGTCTTTTAATACCTATGTAAAAAATGCATTTATTATTTTTTGAAATAGCTGTACTTAAAATCCATATCACTTATATCTGTGCCATGTCCCCTGAAAGATTCCAACGAATAAAACTAGGCTTTAAATGAAAAAAAAAAATCTTTATTACATAAAGCTTAAATATTATTAGATAAGTATATTTAAACTAAGTAAATTTAATAGTAATAAATATTTAAAACTAGGTAATCGTTTTCATTATTGACCAGGGATGTCCCCTCTGCCTCTCGTAAAGGCGCCACTTACATTATCCGAATCTCTATCCTGATTTTCATTTTCAGTAATCAAACTACTACCATTATTTTGAGGTAATTCGGTACTAGAAATATTAGCTGCAATTTCCTTATCATCACCAATTTTGTCAATTGTGTAGTTTACTTGTGGGGAATTTGTAATAGGTAGGACATGATCATCGTAATTAAATAAGGGTGTATTAGAAATAGCATTAATTTTTACCTCGTTGCCATCTAGAACTAAACTGAACTTATTATCAGTGGTTATATTCTTAGCATTTGGATCCTTATCTATAATAGGCGATATAGAAGAATCTTCTTGGGGTAAAGGCGAATTAGTGTAAACATTGGTGGTAACCTGATTCTCCGACTCCAAATTATTAGGTTTGTTGGAAATTTTATAACTGATTTGTTTGTTAGGTAACTGAGAAAGGTTTACGCCATCAGGCACTTCATCTACATTTTTTTCGAGAGTCGCATTAATTTTTACAACATTTACATTTTTTACAATATTTTTATCACTAACACTATCATTAGTGTGCACAATATTCACATGACTGTCATTACTTTTTACAACATTTTTATCTCTATCATTAGTGTGGATAATATTCACATGACTATCATTACTTTTTACTACATTTTTACCACTATCATTAGTGTGCACAATATTCACATGACTATCATTATTTTTTACAACATTTTTATCACTATGATTAGTGTGCACAATATTCACATGACTATCATTACTTTTTATTACATTTTTACCACTATCATTAGTGTGCACAATATTCACATGACTATCATTACTTTTTACAACAATTTTATCTCTATCATTAGTGTGGATAATATTCACATGACTATAATTACTTTTTACAACATTTTTATCACTTTCATTAGTGTGCACAATATTCACAGGACTATCATTACTTTTTACAATATTTTTATCACTATCATTAGTGTGCACAATATTCACATGACTATTATTACTTTTTTCAACATTTTTATCACTACCTTTTGTGTGCACAATAATCAAATGACTCTCATTAGTTTTTACAACGTTTACATGATCATCATTATTTTTTCCGACGCCATCATCTGGTTGCACAATATTTATTATTGGGGAATCATAAGGCTGAATGTATAATAGTGAGTTATTATCAATAGAAGTTTTCGATTTTTCACTAAGTTTCTCCTTACCAAAGGTATGAGGATTAGTATGTTTGTAAATATACTGAGATAGAGATTCCTCTCTTGTTATGCTATCAGCAGTTTTTATGGGACGCATATCTTTCTTGTCTTGAATATTTATATCATTACGATCAGTTACATACGGAGCGTACTGCTCATCTTTCTCTTTCAGTATACTGACTGTATGGGGTTTATTATGACCAACATGATCGTAAATATATTGAGAAAGAGTTTCATTTTTTGACCAATTATCACTAGTTTTAACAACATTGGAGCCATTATTTTTATCTTCAGTTGTCGCACTGTTGTCATCAGTTGTTTTAATATTTAGCTGTTTCGTTTTTGTTATCGCAGCTATGTTTTTTACAGGTGGTATATCAACATAGTTGATATGAAATGGTAACTGAATGCTGATTTCATCTTTTTCTTTTACCACCTCAAATTTGTTGGAATGTGTATGGTTAACTGGAGGAATTATGTTATCCTTAGGTGCGTTATACACATTATTGTTAGTTTTATCAGTATTTATCACTTTTGAACTATTCGACTTGTTATATTCATATTCTTTAGTCAGATCAGCGTTAATTAAAAAATCATTTGGAGTCGCAGTAGGCCCTAAAGATTTCAATATATTGTTAACGTCCAAGGTATGTTTATCTGTATTTACTACGTCTATATGAACCGGCTCTTCAAAATATACAGAAGGCAACACCAAGGAATTCAATGGCACAAGTTTTGGACCAATTTTGTTTCTGAAGTGTTCTGATTCTGAAGGTATATATTGGTTAACTCTGTATATATTCCCCTGGTCTTCTCTGTTAGGAGTACGGTATGGGTTGGTCCCTAAAGAAACTCCTTTATGAAGCTTTCGTTTGATAAATCTTGGTAGGTTAGGACTACTTCCAATGTTTTGCTCCTCTGTTACTTCCGGGTAACTCTTAAGAGTGAAGCTCATTACTGGTTCATTCTTCTGCAGCGGTTGGGGTGAATAAATCGTTTCAAATGGCACTTGCAAATTGTTATTAAATTCGTTAATATGTACTTCATCAACTCTCTGTGGCTGAACTGATTCTGAGATAAATGAAAAAGATTGAATATTTTTTTCATCCTGAAAGTTGTCACTATTTTGAGAAGAAAACGATTTAACTTCGCCTTGTTTAATAATAACTGGTTGAATTGTATTCGAATTAACCCTAAAACGTTTTCTATTTTCTCCAGATTCATAATGGAGGCCATTCACTATTGGAACCATAACGTTCTGCAATATGCTACGTTCTGGTTGATTTAATATTCTCGTTGATAGTAGCTTGTAAACATTTCGGAACGCTACATCTGTTTCTTTTATACTTTTTGTTCCAATGTAAGATTCGAAAGGTTTAATTTCCATTTCCCCTCCTGATTTATTTACAATTGTTAATTCATCAGACGAGCATTTTAAGGTTTTGATCAAAATGTCATTAAAACCTGGTATTCTAAAGAGCTCATATTGAAGTTCTGGTTCCAAGATTTGTGATGTTGGAGTTTGATCGTCTCCGTAGAAAGTCGATATGATGAAATTCTTGATATATGAGAGGTGTCTTTTATTTCGCCCATCTGGTGTTGCTGTTGCGATCGTCATCAAAAGCAACCACTGAAATATAAATAATATATATTTATAGCATATTTAAAAGTAAGATACTTTACGACTTCTAGAATTAATAAGGATATTTGAAATAAATAGTATACTATACTTGGGTAACTGAAATATTCAGTACTTAAATAACAATAAGTAAGTATGCTGTAATAGGTATGCTTTCCGAAATACATTTTTAAATTTGTATGACATTCAATTCCTTTATAAAATATTAAATTTTACAGATAAGCTTTGGGAAGCTAAGTTAAAAGTCATCCACAGTTATTGCTGTTAAAGCAACCAATCCCATTCAAAATTTCAGACTAATCTTTTGAAACTATAAAATGTTTTGTATCTCTATGTACTTCAAAATTTGTATTTCATCATATCTCAAGTTTTTAAACGGAAGTAGGTATACTATTTCCGCGTTGCACTCAAAGTAAATTCGGTTGCACTCTAAGCCTAACAAGAATATTATAATTAGTTAAGGAATATGTGAGTTACTTTTTTATGAAATGGAAAGTAACGTAAACGCACCTATTATCGGCAGCATAAGCTAAGATCAGATTGATATCAAAAAATTAAGTTTTTTAAGTTTTTCAATTCAATGACCCATGATCTCTTAAGATGTACAAAAACTACATCTTATAATTAAAGTTTATATAAAAAATTAAAGTCGGCAAAGGGTTATCGATTCATTAGATAGGCCTTGTTCCTATTACCGTTTTTGTGGCACCTATTACCGACCGATATATTAACAAGACAGTTGTGATTATTTAAGTTTAATTACCTATTTATACTTATCAATAGTGTTATAATGATTCCCAAATGATTCACTATCAAATCTAACTAATGTACAAAACCCACATGCAAGATCAGCAACAATTATGCTCAACTAACTATGCAGGGTATTTACATATTATAATATAATCTTCTTCAGTATCAATTACCATGTTTATGCATTACATAGCACTTGTAATATAATACATTAAATTCAGACTAGTGCTTTTGTCACTATACAACAGTCAGATGAAATGTTTCATAACCAGTGTTTAGAATAAACAGTCACATCGAACTGTTATTTAACACTTAATTTGCTTCTAACTCAGATCTAACAACAAAATTTTCTGTCTGATCGTGGCTATAGAAGTATGTATTGAGATAATATTTTGTTTTATAGAAATTCTGTATCTTTGTGTAGTCGCTATAAATATTTAATATCAAAGATATTTTAACAATATATGATTGCATTGTTTGAGGAAACTGGTATGACATTCAGTTGCAAGATTTAACCAATACTAACAATATTTGAGAAAGATATGTAAATATTTCACAGTTACCGTACTCTAAAGTGTATGGCGTTAAAAGCTCAAAAAAACCTGTCATTCTAATTAACCAAATCAATTTAGCAGGTTACTTATGAATTGAATTAGAAATAAAATTAATGGAATTAAGGTATCCGTATAATAACTAACAGAGACATAGATCGGTAGGGGGAAAAAAACAGCTAATGTTGTTCTAGTACAATGAGTTTTAACAAAATCTAAAATGAACTCATTCAAATTTTTAATATTTATGTAAGAAAAGTATTAAGAAGCTATTTTAAGTATCCTAAATACTACTTTAGGTGTCCATTTTCTCTTAAGAAAAAAATAAGTGGGTTTACATATTAGGGATAAGGACAGGGGCGTAGCTACCGCCGTATCAGCCGTATCAATGATACGGGGCCCCCGGGCTACAGAGGCCCTAACGTGCGTAAGCAAAAATTAGTAAATTGTTATCCACAATGTCACTTAATCTCGTACTTCCCGGAAAAAAAAATATAAAAAATATCTGTCTATAGAGTTTTCACTTCAGAAATGACAAAAGTCAAAAAAGCAATCTTTTTTTTTCCCCGGTTAAGCGTGCGCCCAAAAGTTGGCCACATCCTACATCGATTATTGCGGAATTACCCCGTTAAAGCATTTTTGTTTCTTTTGTGAGAAATCTTTACCCTTCATTTGGGCCCCCCAACTAATTTTGATACAGGGCCCCTCCAAGGCACGCTACGCCACTAGATAAGGATACTATGGAATGTACAATGTTTGTGGAAACCTTCAACAAACTGTTCAATTACTGCCTATGTCGTGGATTAACACACATAAGTGAGTGATTAATATTTGTAATATAAATATATCTCCATTTTTTCTACAGCACCACTTGACACTATGACACAATGTTTTTACATTAAGAACATGGCGGAAATAGGTACAGATTTTCAGGGGTCGTTATTAGGTGCACTTACGTTATTTCACTAAGATTAGAATTATTTTCCATATTTATCTATAAACTATAAATAATCCAACTAATAAAAAAAAAGATTATTTAGTTTTAAGTTTCCATAAAATCACTGCGTTTAAATAAACCGTCTTAAGACTTAAGATTTCATTTACTTCAACCACTTTTTTGTATTATTTGAAATCTCTTATTTCAAATAATACAAAAAAAGTAGTTTACATAGATAGTGGCTTAGTTTAAGTAGATAAAACTTATAATATGATACTTACATTTGTAAGTATACGACGCATAATGAACACAAACACAAAACTTACACTTTTCAAGCAATAGATTTCTCACCATCACTAACTACACCACAGTTTAAAATGACGTATCTTCATCACCACAAGGTTTTATATAACTACCTTTTAACAATAAAGCTATTAGAACTTTAAGGATTTTACTAATGACTAATATTTTATTAAGTACCAAGCAATTAACAACGGAATGCATGAACGGAAAGGCAATCACTTAATTACCGATACAAAAGAAATGCTGTAATTAAGGGTTAAGACGATTACGCATGATTAGAAATGTAAGTAATAGCATCAATGAATCTATTGGATCACAGTGAGTCAGAAATTTGTGAAATTGAATTTTAAACCGACATCTGTTAATAACTTATTACCTTTACTAGCAGCGCCCCGCGGTTTCACCTGCGTAAGTCCCGATCCAATGGGAATATCGGGAAAAAAGTATATAGCCTATATGTTAATCCAGATCTCCACCTATCTACATATCAAGTTTCATCGCAATCGGTTTAGTAGTTTTGGCGTGAAAGAACAAACATACATACATCCATACATTCTCACAAACTTTCACGTTTATAATATTAGTAGGATTAATTGATGATCAATCCTGTGTAGAAAATATTCCACTGTTTTCTTTAATATTTTGTACACATTTTAATATATATAAAGAAAAGCCTAAATGGTTGGAAGCCCGATAGAGTGAGTTTTAATTTTTAAAACTTATATCTAAACATATTACCTTCCTATACCTTCTCACTTAGATCTATATATGAACTAAGCCAACCCATATATGGTAAAGGATATATGTATAAAGGATATTGTTATATATAAATGTAAATAAAAAAAAAAAAATATTGTTGTGTATAAAGGATATTGTTATATGTCAAGAAAAACGTTTGTTTACTAAACGCAGGAAGGGTGTACTGCAGTGTCTAATTTATGCCTGTCAACTCATGTACTAGCGCTGTTTCTTGTGTGTACTTGTATAGGTATCCGTGTCGTATTCTTCCTAAAAAATATAGAAGAAAGAGATATCCCTAAATTACTTAGATCACCAATATACCTTCCTCTATCTATTTCCAAACACATCAACAGTCTCATTCGAGTTGTGTCAAAAGGAGAAAAGACATTTACTGTTTAAGGACTAAGGAGGGTTTTATTACTTACCTGAATTACTTAGCTAATTATCTTCTTGGATATATTCTTTAAATAAAACAAGCCAAAAATGTGTAATAATATAATATTTATTACAGCTAATGGAAGACAGGAGTTACAATCAGTTAAATGACGTCATCGTGTCTATATAACGTACTATAATTATTCTATATTTCTAAAGACTTCATACAAAATACTTGAACGTTCCAGAAGGTGGCTTCGTAATATATCATGACGAGTCAGTGAGACATAAAAGGTTTTGGAAAGACATACATTTACAATAGCGACGAAAAATTAACCATTTGCAAAAGTCGTACAGGACTTGAATAAAGTTTATCTCATCCTATTACTATTACATAACTAGATGAGCAATGTTAATCGTTCACTTTTAACTAACTAAAAAAAATATCTAAGAAGATAAGGGGAGATTACAACAATTACAAAATAGGTACATCACCACACTCAATAGGCTCTGGTAACGCATAAGTTTCAATAGAAAGCCGCTCAAATTGTCGTATTAAGCCGTATTAAGTCGTGAACAATGCATATAATATATTATTTCAGTCTCGAAGACTGAATATGACTGATATTATTTGCATTGTTTTCAGTATACCACAAATAGAAATGGAAGTGATAATAATAAATAGTTTAGTTAATTTTAATTTATTTTAGTACATTTTTATCTAGAATGTATCTCACTGTGTAGTGTATCATACAACACATTTTGTAGTAACATAATTGTACGAATTAAACCAAATAACAAAGCGTCAATAACGCCTAATTCTTATTTGGTTTAAATGGACGACGACGCATCTACATAATGTTATACATAGGTTAGAGTACCACGGATTGAGCATCTAACTACATTATATATAAAACAACGGTCTACAAAAAAGAATTATCGAAATTGGACTTCATATCATCGGATACATAATAATAATAATATAGTGCTTGACTTGAGAACTTGAGTCGCTTTAAAATAAAAAATAAAAACTGATACAGTTAATACACAATAACACTACTGCTTATCATGAAAGCAGAGATTGCTGAATGAATACGTGTAACTTTTGTGTCTATACCTATTACGTTCATCTCCTTCCGGGGCTAACCTTAAAGCGCTCCCTAGACGATCATGCTGCATGACATGCGTAACGTACTGTCATGCGTGCACGATCGTTTAATTGCGATAATTGATGCGAATGACATGCAAATTACGTGCATGACACGCAAACTACGTGCATGACATACAAACTACGTGCATGGCATGCAAACTACGTGCATGGCATGTAAACTACGTGCATAACATGCAAACTACGTGCTGGCAGTTGATTGATAATTCCTTTTATTTTTATATTTATAAATGTATTTATTTATAAATCTGCCTTTGACAAAGACATTTCCATACCAGCGCAGAAGACTTCTTTTTTCACTGTACTATCTAAATCGCCTTAATAAAATGATTATACCAAGCGAATTATCATGCTGCATGATAGACTCTCAATGGGTTCTTCATGCAGCATGATGATTCAGCATGTCATGCCGCATGATCGTCTAGGGACCGCTTTAGAGGAAAAATAACCTTTTAATCTTAAAACAAAATAATAACGCACTTTACTTCGTAAACAATGTATATGGAATAAATTTTAGTGCATGAATTAATAACAAAATTATATTTTTGTTTGGTAACTTAAGTCAGACAAAAACGAGCGCTTAGCTTACATTTTGTGTACACTAAGTACATAATGTAACTTTTCTGGGTACTGTTCTACCACACACCACAAGAAAAAAAAACAAATAAAATCTATTACCTACTTGACTAGACTTCATTCATATACATATTATAAAACAATCTCCATTTCTTTATTGATAGAAGTAAGAAACCGTCCTATTTTAGTTATTTCTTACTAAATATGTAATAACCTTCATATTCAAGCGCACCAAGGTACTTCAGCATCAAACACGTGTCTCGGCGGATGCAGGGATGCGTGAGGTGGATGATGAGGCTGCGGAGACCCGTGGAGGAGCTCACACATGAAGCTGATGTACGTTATCGCTAGACGAAGGGTTTCGATGCGAGAGAGACGCTTTTCGTAAGCGAATGTTGGTACCTGAATGTATGTAGAAATACTTTGTTTATCGGTATTGCTAGCTCAGTTCTACAGCTGAGTATCTTGCTCAATGTAATTCAATACCTTTATATTTAATAGTAGATTCATAGTTTGGAAATGAAATGTGTGACTTTGTGTTCCGAAGGACTTTAAATCATTTGTCAAATATAAGAAGCAATGCAGACTGTACCTAAATCTAAAATTTTATACAAATCGTTAGATTCGCTTCCAAGATATACGAAATATATTTATATACTTACATGGAAATGTACAAGAATTGCTCGTTTAAAGTTATAAGATTATTATTAGAGTTAGGAAAGTTAGGATAGTAATAATGGTTCGAAACTTGTAAGTTAATTCCCATTTTATTCCATTCCATTAGGTTCCTGCCTAACGGTATACTGCATCCGTAGGTCCTGATGTCTTTAGGATCTTACACTCTTTCGGAACTGATTGACTGTGGATACGGTTGATAAACACAAATTGATTTATCAATCATGTTTAAAAACATTTTTAAAACAAACCCACCTATTTAAAAATTGGTTGGAACGGATTAGTGCAAAAGTAATAAGTTTATTTTTAATGATTGGGCCTTGCATTAGGCGCAATCATTATTTGCAGTGAAGTTTAATCACATATAAACATAACATTGAACTGAATATTTATACAGGCTGTATACTGACAATGGAACACTTAGGTAGGTACTTAAATCACTGAGAGGGTATGGACTCTAGCATGAAATTACAAAAAGAATTTTTGAAAAAAGTTTAAATGTTGTGACTTATGACCGTTTGTATTTCTGGGAATTATCACCTCGCTTCTCATAAAAGCAAGATTTTTTATTTTTTTTATGGTATAGGGGCAAACGAGCAGACGGGTCACCTGATGGTAAATGATCACCGCCGCCCATGGCTACCTGCAACTCAAGAGTCACAAATCCGTTGCCGCACTTTAAGGTGGGAGTAGGGGAAGAGGGGGGAGAGAGGGGAAGGGCGGGAAGAGGGAAGGAAAGGGTTAGGGCCTCCGGTAACCTCACTCACGCGGTGAAAAGCAATGTAAATATTGCTACACTGCCGGTTTTCTGTGAGGCCGTGTTATCACTCCGGTCGAGCCGGCCCAAATGTGTCGAAGCATGGCTCTCCCACGAACAAAAGTGTAAGGTTAAAGCTAAAGATTTTAAAACGAACATATTTTTTATTAATATGTTCATTTTAAATGCCTTTCAGGGATTTAAGTAAGTGTTCCATTGTCAAATTTATTCTGTACATCTATTATCTGTGGTTAGGCCAAAAGTCTTTTCTCAACTTATCGACAATAACTCGTTTGACGTCTGACTCTTTATTTATTTAAATCTCTAGTTTGGTACCTTTCTACGCAACTTGTCGAAAGCTTCATTGAGGTTGAACATTCTTCTCCTCTCCCGTATATTAGCGGCTCTGCGTTGAGCCACGGAGGCTACCCGTCGCCGCGGTTTTTTACCGCCGGGTGGAGCGCGGGAGCCGCCGCGCCCACAACCCGCCGACCACACTAAACATAAACCGAAAATTATTTCCACCTTAACATCTCTAGTCTAATACTCCAACAACTGTTTTTGGAAAAGTCAACGACAAAATATATCAAAATATCTCTTAATAACTGTTGAGAGCCCACTATTTTAGCCGACTTATAACTTTGACTTCTTAGATATAATGCTTTAGATAGCCTAGCTTCACATGCTTGTTTTCATTGAGGTCTCACATCTAGCTCTAAATCGCCAAATCTCGCTTCAAAGAAGAATATAGGCTTTATAGGAAAGTTCATCTATTGAAAACCACCACATGAATTGACATGAAAGTTGTGATGCTTCTGCTTTTCTCTAGATTTAAAATATGATAAAAACAGGCCAAGGAAAGCCCGCGCTTGGATTGTAATGCAAAAAAAAAACAATGCGACCAGAGCTTTTGAAATATTCTGTATAACTGAACAGAATGTAGTTCTAAATTCGAAAAGGAATGTTAAAGAAATTACTCCTTTAACTATTTGTACTTCCAAGTCCGCCGAAAGTTGCCATGAGGCATAGTCATATGCAAAACTTTTCTTGCGGCTGAATTATGATAATGTACTCCTATCCCCCACCTCTGTAAATTGTTAAACAGCTGCAATCATCTCATCGATGTGCACTCTGACTCCATTAGTAGTTTCAGAAGTATCTATCTATTCTATATCTATAATTCTATATAATAAATCTATAATTTCAGACACTTCATATAAGCTTTCCATAAATATGCTTCATCGTAGATCACATATTCATTCTTTCAAAGCATTATAAATGGCGACTCACCTAGGTCGGCTGGCGGAAAGGCCAGGATGTCTGGGTAGGGCACTGGTGCCGGTGGAGCGTCCCACAGCGGCCCGTAGGGTGACACCTCGCTGCCCTACACAAAATAAAATAAATATTTATAACTGAGAAAAGCCAAAATCTGTTATTGTTAAAATTCACCGAGCGGTATGTACCAAAATGTTTAATAAGTCTATTGAAAGTGAAAACAGGCCACCTATTATAAATTATTTATTAATATTAACAAAGCCGACTTGATTAGATTTAACGATTTTAAATGTGCCTACAGTTAAATGATTGATATACGGCGACCAATTGAAGGAGTTGTCTATTATAAGACTTTGTACCTACTGTGTGTTGTAATTCTTGTATGTAATTAATCATATATTTCAGGCTGCATAATCATAGATAAATACCTTAATCTAAATACACATACTAAAACATCGTGTTAGTAAATAAAACTTAAAACTAATTTAGTAACTGTTCACTTGCACTAAGTCCTACTAAGTGTAAATTATGACCCACTGCATTACCAAACGACACTACCAGTGGTGCGGTCTGATCTTTTTTTCCCATCTGCACTACTTAACAATAGTATGATGGGTAATTTAAAAACAGTCTTACATTTTCGTTCCTTTCGATACCACTTTAACTAAGTGACTAACTTCCTTATTAACTAATGGATATCACAAACTAAGGTAAACTATTTAAAAGGTATATTACTACAAAGAAAGTGATTTTTAAATGACAATTTATTTTTTAATTATGTAATTAATTATTTGACATGGTAGTTTAATTATTAGACAGTGAAATCTCACAAATTCAATAAGTTGTTATACAATTAACTATGTATATATTAACCTTAACTATACAGAATGTTACAGAAAGGTGTTTTCCACCTTCCACCACACCTTTCTGTAACATCCTAGTTTTTTTTGTGGAAAATTTATAAATAATTAAATACATAGATATCAATACAAATAAATAAAACTGAAGTCTCTGGAATGTCAAAATAGTAGTTTTTTTAAACTCATACAGTTATTTGCACAATACCTATACCTAAAAATCAGTTTTTTATATTTTTTTCTGTCTGTCTGTCTGTTCCGGACGGGTGGACCGATTTCCACCAAACTGGCAGATAGCTGGTGTTATATTATAAGGAGTAACTTAGGCTACTTTTATTTTGGAAAAAGAATTAGGGTTCGCGAGCGAAGCCGCGCGGGAACTTCTAGTCTAAAATAAAAACTGGTACCCAAGCAAACAAAACTAGTTCCATCATGGGAGTACCCAATGGAACTAATGGTAGATAGATAAAAACTAAAAGGTACACTGAGATTGCTCTTGGCGAAGTGGTAACACCTTACCACTTAAAGATAATCTGTTAACTTTAAATGTAAATAAAACTATGTGTATGACTTTTACTCTCCGTGTAAACACACAGCCACCACCTAGTTTCCAAGTCAAAAGTCATACGTGTGACCTACACGATAACAGTTGTAGCTACGCTAATTTGACGCGAGTTTCCTCAACAAAGTACCTATTTAGGTCTTAGAATAGACAACTCCTTGAATTGGTCGCCGTATATCAATCATTTAACTGGTCTTAGAAAACTCCGAAATGCAGCTGATGTAGACTTATCGCTTTAGTGCGTGTCTACTACGGCCTTGTCCAGAATCTACTCCAATACTGTATTGTGGTATGGGGTGGAATTGGTTAAAAACTTCCACTTGAACGAGCTCAACAAGCAATATTAAAAGTTATGCTTATAAAACTACGTAGATATAGCACTGAGTTCCTCACTAGAGAGAGTTCTGTGCTTACGTCAGACCATCATTCTGAGTCGAAAATCATTGGAATTTTCATATTTTTTTGTTCATTTTTTTTGTTTAAAAGTGATATCAGAATGGGTAAACAGAACATTTTACCGAAAAAAGAATTATAAATACCGTTTTGTATGATTTGTTTTAATTCATAGTTAATTTCCTTATTTTTGGTGCATTTAAATAAAAGCTTGTTCATAAAAAACTTTATTGACATTAATTATTTATTTATTTTTAGTTTTTTGTGGATGTGCTTCTTAGAGAGGTTATAAGTTCACGACATCATGTATAGTACACCCTGATGCCACTCAGTCATCGGTTCAATTGCTGCGAGGGACTTTTGAAACATTCGAACAACGGACACAAAGAACACCTATCTGTGAATCACCGAAATATTTTAAAATACATTGTGTTTATGCCTATTACCATTGGATTCAAGCAATTTGGAGAAAAGCCACAACTTTAGCAATTTTCATTAGTTTATATAATATATTACTTATCGTAACTTATCAAGTGCATGAATGCAAAGTTTTTTCTTTTTTTAGTATGTAAATAATTATTTTTAAATATGTAATGTAATGTGTAACATGTGTATTTTTGCTATCTGAAATCACAATATATTTTGTTACTTGAAATTCTGGCAATTGTTATTTTATGAAATTGAAAAATATAACAACTATCTACATATTTTTTTGTTTTCTGTGGAACTATTCCTAATGCTATAGTACATAGCTAGTCTATTATATTTGGTTGGAACTGCTACTTCATCTGTATTCCGAAATCAGTTTTAAGGAGCCCTTAGAATTAACAACAGCAGGTAACACAATAACAATTTTATTTATTTTATCTCTGATTTTATCAAGCAAGAAAACTGTGTTAATGAGATGGCTTATTATGTTATTTTCAGTATCCATCTACTAAATTTTACGGCAGAGATTGCATATAATCTTAACTTCAATAGTAGTAGGTATTTTTCAAATTTTTCTGTATCAGTATTCCTTACTTTGCAATTACCATTAGTTAATAAGTTAGTAACTAAAATAGTATCGAAGGAAACGAAAATGGATGACCGTCCTTTAGTTACCCACGACACTACTGGTCATTTGGTAGTGGTGGGTTATATGCCGTTTTTAGCAGAGAGGAAATCTTACCTAATATACGTACCTACCTCTTACCTAATATACTGTGAGGTTCGAAACTCTTTCGAGCCTTGCAAGGAGCTGGCTGGTAATATAATATTTGAATCGTTTTGAATTATGTTTTGGAATCTGTATAGAATTAGTAGAAAGAAGACAGAAGCGCCGCAGCGAGCAGTCAGAGTGGACGGCTGTCAAGTTGCTGGGCCACATCTATGAAGCCATTATAAAGTTGTAATATCTATTTGGAGATAGCTCAGTTCTTAATAAGCATTATTATTTCCCCAGCTTCTATCAATAGTTCTCCTTCTATATCGACACCCGATCCCTTTAAATCCTCACTACCAAGCGAGCCCTTACAATACCTACACAAAATTGCAGCGTAATAAGATGCATCTAACAGGTTAATTAATTACTTTTTATTTATTTGCTTACTTTAATTCCCGTAATGTTATAAATTAATACACATTCAAGTATTTAATTTTTTATCTACTCAGAACTGTTGTCTGTCACACCTTTATTAAGTCACCACATACACACGAACTACAACGTCTCTATGTTTTGCTACGTTATATGTTTAGTCCTAAACACATTCTGAATAAAGATTCACGTTCCTACATGTAAAAAATTCCTGATCTCGGATCTGAACTTGTTATTGTTGCAAGTTGTTTGTGGGGTGGTGATTTAGACACTGCAACCTAAATCATTTGTAAGTTTATTCCAAAAAAAAATTAGGATATACAGAGACCAAAAACTATGACTTAGTGTAAGAAAGAAAGTGAAGGAATACAAATAACACAAGTATTGGGGTTAATTGAAGAGATAAGAAAGAATATTGGTTACTAGAAGGCTGCTGATGGTATGCCCAACAGCGTATCAATACCGAGACCTCGCAGCGGCCGTCGGTGTCTGTACGCATCCATAGTCAGAAATGGAAGAGTGCGCATGGAGTTCGGAAATTCGTAACCTCAAAATCCCAGAACTGGGAGGCGAAGAACGAAAATATACTTAATCCACCGTGAACTCTGGCCTGAAAGTTTCAGCTAAGCTAAACTGAAGCCGGCCCGTGATAGCCTTTCAATGTGTTCTGAGCGCGCCTCTTTAAATGAAGGAAGGCTACCAAAGCCTGTTGGCATACAGGTCTATTAATTTGTAGGGTTTACCTAAATTCTTAGTCATAAGTATTCATGATTGAGTTTTAGTTGGTTCCTAAGTGGTATTCGTGCTAATATCCACAGCAAAAAGAAGGCGAAAGAAAATTTAGATTTGCAGCATACGGAACAACCAGTAGAATCACTCTAACAGTACAATACCCTTTCTAAAGAACTTCCTTTTCACTAAAGGAAACTCATGAAAGACTTTGGATTTGAAGCGGAAACACGATTACTGGATTAATACGTACTGCATGGATTTGTGATAGTTATATTCTCAAGTTGGTACCTAATCTCAATTATGCCCCTCGCTCCACGAGGCCGCCTGCTGTTTAATCGGGGGCTAAAGTCAGATCTTCGACAATAATGTGTTTTTGTAGATTCTATTTCAACGTAGGTAACTCCCTGATCACCGTGAGTTGATGACTTGCAAGCGGAAGGTAATTTAGTTGGTCTTTAATAGAAAAATCAACTCTCTATATATTATCGTGTATTACTCTTTTGAAAACAGAACTTAGTCTATATCCCCGTGCGACTTCAGTGTACCTACCTAATCTTGATTTTTAAGAGACGAAATTAATTCAAATCTCAGAATTCTTAAAAGAAATTATAACCGAAGCAGACATTTTGCAACTAACCTTCTTCTCCAAAAGCCACTGCCCTTAAAAACTATTCTATTATAGAACAATAGATATTTTATGCACTGTATTAATAAAGTACCTATGTATATTTCTCTAAAAAAATACTATGATTTCTTCAAGATACCAACACATAATGTTGTTCTGGAGTTAAATTCCCCTAGTTTTTTTTATATTAAATGAAATCTTAAACTTTAGCAAATGGTTTTACTAAGTATATTTAGACAGGATGAAAAGAGATACTGACTGCTGAGCTACTCCAAACGTGCGGCGTCTCGCTGCCGTAGGACATCAGCGGGAAATGAATCTTGATACTTTTGCACACACACCCGGTAGAAAAGACACACCACCCCTGCGCCCCTCAGCACTCACCAACTACCAGGACTCCGAGCCGACCAGAGTCCGCCAAATATTAAACTCAACTAAATGAAATTATTATATCTCCACGCTCTACACAAATATGATCATCTTAGTTTTATTAATTTTGTAATACAAACAATCTAGAACCTAATATGTAAGTTGTTAAGGTCTAAATATCTTCGGGTGGGGTTGAAAATCACCCCTAACCATAGCAACGTCAGATTTCTCGCACCAGATTGGCTAACGTTGGGGTGAGACGAGGACGGTCTGCTCTGATTGGGTGCAGCAGGTACTGTAGGCGGACTTTGTCGATTAATGTTGTCAATTTTGCACGGAAACTGCTTTTTCTACTCAAAAGGCTATGAAATCTGTAAAATTCATGTTTCTGTCTTCGATTTATGCTTGTAAGTAACGGACCAATAATATGTATAATGAACAAGAAGTATATGTTGAATATATTGTTAATTAAACATACGCCAGGAAAATCTAAACACAAAGCTTGACAAAGCAACCTATTGATGCAGTTTTTTTTTTTTTGTTTATGGCATAGGGGGCAAACGAGCAGACGGGTCACCTGATGGTAAATGACTACCGCCGCCTATGGGCACCTGTAACTTGAGAGTCACAAGTGCGTTGCCGCCCTTTAAGGTGGGAGTAGGAGAAGAGGGGGGGGAGGGGGAAGAATGGGAATAGGGGAGAGGGAAGAGTGGGAATAGGGGAGAGGGAAGGGTTAGGGCTTCCGGTAACCTCACTCACGCGGCGAAATGCAATGCAAGCATTGCTTCACAGCCGGTTTTCTGTGAGGCCGTGGTATCGAGCGAAGTCGAGGCGGCCCATACGTGCTGAAGCATGGCTCTCCCACGCGTTGTTCTATAAGTAATTTTTAATTAATATTCTTTTTTTTAATGACGTTTTCTAATAACTGATGATCAATTTTATGAATTTTATGACATCATACATTCCATAATTCAAAATTATAATTGAGAAGATGCAAAGTTTCCCCAAGTTATAAAAAGTAGTAAGTACCTACATATTACGGATATCAATTTATTATTAACTAGCTGCGCCCCACGGTTTCACCCGCGTAAGTCCCGATCCCGTGGGAATATCGGGCTAAAAAGTAGCCTATATGTTAATCCAGGTCTCCAGCTATCTACATACCAAGTTTCATTGCAATCGGTTCTGTATTTTTGGCGTGACAGAGTAACAAACATCCATACATACATACATCCATACATCCTCACAAACTTTCACATTTATAATATTAGTAGGATATTTAAAGTTGCAAAACATATTTTGACTAACGACATACAACACGCACCTAAACAGAATAAATTAAAATCGAAATGAGATACATGTAGGTACATACAACATCATCATCATATCACTACATATAACAAAGTCCCCCACCGCGTCTGTCTGTCTGTTCGCGATAAACTCAAAAACTACTGAATGGATTTTCATGCGGCTTTTCACCAATAGATAGAGCGATTCGTGAGGAAGGTTTAGGTATATAATTTGTTAAGGTTTTGTGTAAATTGGTTGAAATATGATGATGATTGTTGAAGATGTCTCTGCTACCCGTGGGAAGCCGGGGCGGGTTGCTATTTACTCATAAGTTATTTGAGATTACGAGTACATAATAATATGTATACATATACATTATATATATACATATAGTAATACATACAGATAGTATCAAAGATACGAGGAAAAAGGTTTATTTTACGTTTCGTTTCGTATCTTATAGTAATGTTAGAAAAAACCTACATAATGCATTAAGAACAACGATCTAAGCTGCAGCAAAACATTACAGCTTTTTAAATAAACGACTGAACAAACGTTAATAATGTACGGTTCACAGTTCAAACAATCCTTTATAACTTTTTTTTATAGTTATTTTTCTGTTGGTAGGTTTAATAAAAGAAGGCTCATTAAATCAATCAAAAGAAACATGCGTAAGATATTGTT
Organism: Euplagia quadripunctaria; assembly: GCA_963859945.1. NCBI lineage: Eukaryota > Metazoa > Arthropoda > Insecta > Lepidoptera > Erebidae > Euplagia > Euplagia quadripunctaria. The sequence goes on from OY982577.1 coordinate 8,485,980, forward strand.
GATAAATGTATGGGTATTATAGAGTAGGGGAGAGCGGGGATAGTTGACCAAATTTCAGTTTAAACGCTTGTTTTATTTTTGTTTTGGTGTATATTGTTATACAAACCAATACATCTGATAGATTCCCTGTTAATCTTTAGAAAAAATTACAAACAGTTCGCAATTAATTATAATGTAGTGTATAAGCTTGCCCCATGCCTCAGATTGGTTGACTTTTCACTAGGGGTAAGTTGACCTGTAGAGTAATTAGTACAAAGTCAATGGAAATGTACGATAAAAGAACAATAAATAATTGCGTTTATATTTTCTTTATTGAAACAAAATTATCAATTCTATGAAAATTGTAATATTATTTTTGTTAGGAATGAAATGCTCTTGATGGTGTTGACATGCTCTTTCAATGACATTTTTGGGTGTACTTCCTCAATCAGCCTACTTTTTGGATGTCTACATGGTTCTGAAACAATAACAAGTCAAAAGACTAACTTTATCTGATGTGTAATAAATTCAGACTACTATAGGCTAGGTCTGACTGATATGACTTACGTATATAGTTTTTTGATATTATGCTCCTTCTTCCAAATGATCTGCTTACGTGATGCTGCGTTTCTGGTAACTAAGTGTAGGGAGGCAATGATTTCTCGTAGCTAGTTTGATGAAGCAACAGTTTCGCGTAAGTCGAGTTTTTGATAATTAGTCTATCTGCCATTATAGCCAACTATCCTAGGTCTCCTCTACCGCCCAAAACAAATGGTGTACCTACCTACCCGTTTGTAAGTTTTTCCCAAGTTTTCCAAATAATACTAAGCCATTATTTTTCCGTCCTAAATTTTGTTTTCAATAATTTATTCTGTCGACAATAATTTGTTTCATTCAGCGAAAATTATCGCAAAAATTTCCTCCGACAATTAACTTTTCTCACTTTAGCTATTGGGTCATTCTACTGAACGTAAACAAAAAAAAAAGAAAAAAAAAACGTCATTTTTTAAACTTAGTTTTATTTAGATTAATTAAAAATGTAATAAAAATGAGGTTAAAACAGAAATCAAAGGTCTACCTAAAAATTACCAAAATTGGGAAATTGACTGTTAACAGAAATGATTCATATGTTCACAGAAATGATGAATCTTTATGTATTTAAAAAAATAATAATAATTCTCTTATTATAATGTGTACGTCTTATTAAGCTAATTGTTCACATAACATAATTAAAAAAAACGTTTACACAGTACTACTCAATAAACGAACAAAAAATAAAATTCTATAGTTCACAGAAATGATCCATCATTCCTGTGAATATTTTTCATAATTAAATAAGAATCAAAATAATTGTTCTTCTTCTAATGAACTATCATCTGATGATAGTTCATTAGAAGAAGAACAATTATTTAGAACAAATATTTTGACTGACGATGTATATCTTTTTCTTGCGGTTGGCGGGAAGATCCAAAAAGGTTTTTAACTTTGCGGTTAATAGACGTTTTGAATTTTTCATAGAAATTCATTCATATTCATTGTTTTCTGCCACTAAGTTCTGCATAAGTTATTTTTATTTATTTCTATTCTTTCTTGTTTGCTCTATTCATATTATAAAGCCTAAGTCGTTTTTTTTCCATTGCATTAAAATAGATTTCAGAAAATCATTCTCCACTTGCAATCTTCTTTTATTTTTACGAATAACTTTTTTCCAAATTCTGCTCTTGATTTTCCACTATTAGTGAAAACTACATCCTGGATTCATGGGTGGAGTATTATTTTCAAGAATTGCTTGAGATTCCTTACGTAACTTTTGCTTTTCTCTTTTCTCCTCCCATTTTTCTTCAGCCATATTCCGGCGCATTCGTCTCATCGTTTTTTTATCTGAATACGTCGTTTGTTGCGTTTTTATTCATCGCTTGCAGCGTTTTTGTTTCCGGGCCATCATTAATATTTCCTTAAAAAAACAGGAACCTTTTTTTAAATCACACCAACATAGTTACGACATCAACTAAAAGGTGATAATCATTTCCATGAATTTTCGTCATTTCTGTAATCATAAGTTCATTAAGGTACGATTAAATTAATTAAATTATACTATTTAAAATTACAAATTAAAATATTCGAAACATGTCAACAATTTATTTATTATTTTCAGCAATTTATTACATAAAGTAAGTTCTATATTGTTTGTTAACATTTTTGTTCATTACAGTGAACATAGTAATATTTTATAATTTAAAAACATCATATTTCATTAAGAAACGTAAAATATGTTACTTCTATCTATAGTAAATACACTAAATTATTATTGTATTAAAAGTGTTTTTCTTCAAACATTTGCTATATAACTCACAAAAACATTAATTTCGTCATTCCTGCTATCAATAACCATTTCTGTGATCGTAATGTTCACAGGAATGATATTCACAGATTTGACGAACAAGTGGTTACAATAATGACGCTCGACAGTTTTTATGTTTATTATATCTTAGGTTATGTCTTCCAAAAGATATGAATGTTAAGCTCTCAAACCAAATGTTTGACGAATTTTTCAATGTATACTTATACTTTTTTGTGATGTTAACAGGACGCACGAACTTTTACAAACCTAAAATTATTCCCTCAAAGCATTTTTTAAATAAAACAAAACACAAATTGACGCGTGTCTCATTCCAATCGAAGTGACAGCTGAACATTGTAATCATGGTAAAAAATAATTTCAATAAAATCGTTTCACGGAGAATTTATTACCAAAATTAACATTGTTTACAGAAATGATGATTTTTTAGATACGCGAGAAGAATCCACAATAACTAAACAAAAAATCATTATGAATTTTTTTATTTATGAGCCCTTTTAATAGACTAATAATTAGTGATGTTCAAATTTATAATAGGTAAATTTTATTGATTTTTCAATTTTTTTACGAGGTACAAACTTGACAACCCCGTTGGATACGTGTTCACAGGATATGACATTGACTGTTTAAATATTTTCTAAATTGGCGAAAATTAAGAAATTATATTATTTTTTTATAGTAATAAGTAAAACATACTTAATTTTTTTGGCAAGTTCAGAAATTAATACCTAAAGCACAATTTATATTATTTTTAAGCCAAGTTACAATAAATTGACTGTAGAATAGAATGACCTATTGCATTTTTTTTGCGACAGTAATTTTTTACGCCGAGCAAATCCTCCCATCTAATCTATTAATATACTTAATTATAATGTACTCAATGTAATAAAATAAGCCTAGTAAAATAGTAATGAAATGGTTTGGTACGAATATCACACAGCATACTTTTATGGTTATAGTCTTTAAAATGTAATTAGGTTACGTTCATAACGATTCACCGCCACAAATATATTATAGTCATTTCACGCATGATTATGGCCACGTTAATTTATGTATTTTCCTGGTTCATGAAAACCAGGAAAGTTCATAAATTAGTTATTGATGACTTGCTGATGATGGGTGCAGATTGATAATTAGTTTTAAATCTTAAATGTTTGCTCTTCTCAATTATAAACTCTCATTCCTCTCCTTGTGCTTAAAATCATACAATAAAACTGAGTCAAAATGCACCTGCACTAACTAGAAATAATTTAAAAGCCATTTGCTAATCTTTTACTGATCATATCATATTAGGCAGATAGGCGTGACCCGAGGACAGATGGCAGATTTGTCACGCCATCCTTTGTCCTATTTAGAACAGAAATTGACGATATTTGTCAATTTTGACGCGAAATTGGTGCGCATGGGGTAAATCGGATTCATGCTGTCGGAGGGAGCGATATAGAAATGTTAATTTTTGGTTTTTCGTCGAACAAGTGTGTTATTTACGTCACTTTAGTTTGGAATGGGTACATAGCGGTAGCGTAATCAATGTGGCGTTGGACTGGCAATCAATTGATTGTTAATTTTAACTCTTTTTACTCTTAGAGGATAATTATAGGAGTTAACAAGGATACTAGTAACATGCGACTCTTTTTGTTGTTATGTTCAAACCTCTTTTGAACTTGGTAGAAGCTGGCTGTTAATATAATATTTGAATCGCTATTTCAAATATATAATATATATTTGAAACTAGCAGCGCCCCGCGGTTTCACCCGCGTAAGTCCCGATCCCTTGGGAATATCGGGATAAAAAATGGCCTATATGTTAATCCAGGTCTCCAGCTATCTACATACCAAGTTTCATCGCAATCGGTTCAGTACTTTTGGCGCGTGAGTAACAAACATCCATACATACATACATCGATATATCCTCACAAACTTTCACGTTTATAATATTAGTAGGATAGTAGGATGTATAATTGGTTAGAAGGAGGAACAGGAAAAGACAGTGCGTCGGGCAGACAGAGTGAACTGCGGTGAAGTTACCGCACCTTTGGTTTCAAGAAGTCTTTGTTATATTTGAATTTAAAAATATTTTGTTCAGTCTCCAATATAATTATCTTGATTTACAGCCTCTATCAATTATTATTCCAAAAAGCAATCACCCCTATCTCAAAGTTACCTCTCAGCCAAGCGAGGACCTTACAGTATTGTTTTAAAAGATAGTAATAATATTGTCAGACCTCTGTGTCATACGTTAATACTGGCGTGTGAGAAGTCTGCACTGAATCAGATTCGAACCTTTTGAATTATATAAATGTCAAAATGGGAGACAGTCACGTCGCAGACGGCTGAGGGTCAGGACCATCTTTTCAAGAAGCGACGATTTGATGAAGAAATTACAAAAGCTATTATAATCCTTGCAGATGTTTTAATTGTTCTCCTCTCGATTGTGCCGGTTGCGAACGGGGGTCGCTGCGAGTGTGGTTTCACGAGTGGCAATTCCCTGTGACCGATAGGCATACGGGTAACTAGCCTTAATTAGTGCCGGCACCAGGGCGTTGGAGGTAAGACCTGCCGTATAAAGGTCCCTGCGTCTCGGGACCTTGGTTTGGGGAACAAGATGCAGGTATACTGACCCTGCTTTTATAACGATTGCGTTGGTGGGGTTGGGGCAGTATAAACAAATGCGTAGTTGAGGAGAGGAGAGGGGCCTGTTCTCTTCTCGACATAGACATCCCTTTCCCTGAGCATATGCGCATTCCCCCAACACTACAATACAGAAGTTTCTAAATGTTATAGAGCTCGCACTTCCTGGCAACAGCCAGTTCGAGTGACAACTATGGCCACCGTGACCTGCAAGAGCTTACACTTCTCACTCCATCCGTATAGGCAATGACCCTTTCCTTCCATTGTCTTCACTTCTTAACTATCTTTCCCTTTCAATATACAAAGTCAACATTTTCCCATCTTTAATTTCCAAAGTGCCCGGTTGACGACAATAGGCTTGCCCCCTATTACATAAGTAAACCAAATGATAGTTGAAAAAATGTAGGTTTCAACAGGTATCTACGCCTATACCTAAGCTTGCGGGGATATAGGCGTGGGTATATGTATGTACTAGCTGCGCCCCACGGTTTCACCCGCGTAAGTCCCGATCCCGTGGGAATATCGGGATAAAAAGTAGCCTATGTGTTAATCCAGATCTCCAGCTCCAGCAGCAGCATCTACATACCAAGTTTCATCGCAATCGGTTCAGTAGTTTTTGCGTGAAAGAGTAATAAACATCCATTCATCCATACTAACAAACTTTCACCTTTATACTATTAGTAAGATGTAGTATGTAGAAGGGACGTCAGGACGAAGTGACGACGTTAGGACGAAGTGATTATGTCGGAGTCAAACCGACTAAAACACAGTTGCCTTTACATATCACGTCATAATACTTACGGGGAGAGGCGGTTATGCGCCGGGGCAGTACCAATCAAACCCCCAGTGGCGCCTGGCGACTCTGCCATTAGAAAGCTCTGTTAAATGTAACCTACTAATAGGACTGTAATGACTAAAGTGAGTAATTATTTAAAGGATGATTCGTGTTGCACCGAGTACAAGTATCTATAAGCTGTAGATGTTCCAACACGCCACAGCTAGGGCACGGGCTGGCGATGGCCCGGTGTAACACGTTAGAGATTATTCTCTAAATCAACAAAACCTCGTATTCCAAAATACTGCACCGTTTATTTATGTGCCTAAGTTTTTAATCAGATTGTTTATAGATTGCTTCCTAAAATATCACTAATAGCATGCAAAGCTAGCTAGTTTATTCCTTAACATTTCATTTCTACTTAACACATTATAAAGTTGAATAATGTTTCAAAATTATTGTTAAGTTCATTATCATCTTCTTTATCTCTGTTACAGTCCTTTTTTTTATGCGTGTGAAAACCCCCTCGGGTCGTTATCCCACCGGTGTTTTCAGTGGGGCGGTGTGTCGGAATCGAACCGACCAAAACGGTGCCCACGGTGTGACGTCCTGCGCCTAAAATAGGAGGGATCCGGGAACAGCTTTTATTAAGTAATCCGAAATCTCTTTTACAGCCTACATCAACTCTCTGTTGGATTTTACTGTATCCATCTTGAATGCGATCCCATCAACTTTTCCATGTCGTTAAACCATCAGGCTTGAGATCTGCTATCTGATCTTGTCGTCATCATAAAACCACCATCAAGGCCTTCATCTACCCTAGCATGCGATGAGGGTACATTGAAAACCTACCAGATGCTGACTGATGCGGTAAGATGCAGTACTCTCAGTTGCGGTCTTTCTCTTCCTCTCTAAGTCATTGGTCAAACAATCGTTGACTATGAATGAAACGAAGGCATCTGGACTGCCTTGCCTGATTTTTAAAATAGAATACATTAGAACACTTGCGTGACAAGTCAGAACCCAAAACAATTATAATACAATATCAGTGCATTAGTTATAATATCAAAACATTTTGCCCCCTTCAGTTCTTTGCGTCACCACGTGCGGCTAGCGTAGCGCCCCCGGTTTTAATAACAACGACCCTTTGTAGTAATTGAAGCGTGTAATCAGTTGACATGTTTTGCTAAATCTCATAATTTGACACAGATCAAAACCCTCGTTAAAAATTGAGTAGGCAGACTTGAGTGTAACTTAAATTGTTGGAATAATTTAAAAACCTGCAAATATGGCAGTGAAATTGTGTAGGTCTTCTGAAACTACATAATTACATTACACAGCATTCAATTTGGATATCGATTTTAAAAGGAACAAATTCTGATAAAATACAAAAGTTGTTTTGTTCTTCCAAATTAACTATGGGAGTCTCATCCATGCAAGCTTAACCTCAGCTTGCTCACGCTCTGTCTATAACTATGAGTCTATTGCGTTACAAGAGTGACAAAACAAGGGCAAAATATGACATGGGTTAACAACTATTGCGATGGTAATTGTTCTAGTTGTCTAACATTTTTTCTACAAATAACCTTCAAAATTCGGGTGCAAAAACATTATATTGTGATCAAAAGAATAGGTAGGTTATTAATACCTATGTAGGTAACCGCATAAAATACGAACTCACAAAAAAGGTACTTCGTGCAATGGGATCTGCAAACACCGACAAAAATATTAAGTAATTTAGGATTTGCCTTCAATATTCATTCTGAATTGATAATCCTTTTGACTTTCCTGACAGCTCTCTTGAAACACAGCATCAGTCTGCAAACATTTTAAGTACCTACGTCCCGAAATGAAAACAAAAAGTGCAGCTAATCTCAAAATCTCCATGTTTGTTAACTAAGTATATAATACCTTGCCTTTATTAAATGGTAGAATAATAAGTGACCTTTTGAAGAAACTTAAAAATCAAATAATACTTTTATGACATTAGGCGCACGCGCCTAAAATCGGCTTTTCTACGCTAACGCACTAATATCATTTTAACAAGGCGGAACCGTAGATAACGGTTGCGTTCGACACACTTCGTTCAATACAGGGTGACTTTGGGAAGGGTATCAAAGCGTATGTTTAGACATCGCAGGGTGCATGTCGTTATTGAAAAAAAATATAGTTTGAGCATTGTGTGGTTTACTACTTGTATTAAGTGTGAATCTCTAAGGAAGACGTCAAGCCCACACCACGCAGTCATTATGAATAAATGACCTTAAGCTTTTTGGTTTTATAAAGATCACTCCCACACTTGGAATAGTTATTCCTGTGTGGGCACAAAGAACACCCAGACTAGGGACACCTATTTGTGTACTTGGCTGAGCATAGTTGCAAGGTAGGTAGGTAATAATTTTAACGATTGGGCCATCTGTGCAGTCTTTTATAGTCGTTGTTGATAAATTCAGGATTGCTGATAGCTATAATTTGATTACTATTTTTTATTTATTAACCAGATTATATATCTGGTAGGCCAAGCCTTAGTCAAAACCCAAAGCACATTGACTCATGCAGGTTAGTTATCTGCCGTCAAACGTCCAATATTCATTATACTATTCGCACGGGTTTTCTGACTCGGATGTTACTCCTAGTGATGCGTCAACTGGAGTTACTAACTCGAGTTGCGCTTAACTCGAGTTGGATTTGCCTTAACTCGGGTTTGTGGGTTATCTTTCATTTTTCTTAAAAAAGGAGAAAGTTCTCAATTCCTGCTTCATTTTGTACCGATTTCAATTATTCTTTTGTTTAAGAATTTGTTGTACTCAAACTTGGTCCATTTAAATTTTTCAGCTTTTTCTTCTATGACAATAATAACTTAAGACGCCTCACACACGGCCGTCTGATCTCAAACTACGCAAAACATTTTAAGTATTTTATTTTATTCTATGTACATATTGTTTTCTTTGAATACGACCTTGGCTTCTAATTGAATAAACATGGATATTTCACATTCAATCATGTGCACTATAACATAGCTATAAAGGTGTCGCCCAGCTACCTAGTGTTCCTGTCCAAGTTTCCTCTCCAGTCACAGGAAATACAGGACATTCGGGTACGCGACCCGGCCTCTGCGAGCTACTGTAGTCTCAGTCCCGTTCCCCATCCGAGACTTGCGGGTATCCCTTACCCTAGGTTCCTCTTCCTACCCATTTTTCCTTATACAAATTTACCTTCTTCCTTCTTTGCCCTCCTAAAACGACTACATTCCCAAGGAGGGTTGGCGTCAGGCAGGGGGCCGACCATGAAGAAAGAAACGAAACCCTTTGCAATGTAACACATTGCGCCAACCCCAATGAAAATTGGGAAAAGAGCAGGAAGGTGATGATGTTATAAACGTAAATAAAAACAAGTTCTACCAAACATATTTATTAATAATCTTAAATATATTCAAATAATTACATTGACTCTGAAATACTCTATGCAGTGGCTTGCGGCTCATCCTGGGACGGTTGTTCTCTCCGGCCAGAGTCTCTGGGTTCTCTGGCCGATCGCGAGTGTCAGGAACCCTCTTTCAGTTTTCCGTTTTCAGTCGCTTTGGTCGTGATACGCTCCATGACTTCGTGGTTGTATGTTGAGTGGAGCATTAAACCAAGGACTCCCGCCCTGTAACAATAAAGATTATTTTTTTAATATTATAATTAAGTATAATATATATTAACAGATTAGGCTCCCACTCACAAATGTGAGGGGGGTAGTCTGTGGGAAGGGGGAACCTAGTCTGTTAATAATATTTATTTAAATAGCACAAAAACAGGGTAATAACATCGTCACCTTCTCAGTCGGTGAGATTTAAGGATGGATGACACTTCAAATCCCGCAGAACATCTCGTAATTTTTGAAAATATCATTTTTATTTTTGATAATATTAATAATAGCCTGGGACAAATTACATATCGCTATCTAGGCCCAAACTAACCAGAGCTTGTACTGTTTTAGAACACAGATAAATGTACATATATAAAAAAATACATTTTTGCATTGATCAGGAATCCAACCTGCTACCCCCGGTGTGGCAGTAGAATGCCGTGCCACAGATATCGTATTCGTATTTATCTTGTAATGTTTGTAAGTTTGTTAGTTAAAGCTAAAAACAAGTACGGGGTCGACTAAAGCGCTGCGTCGCGTCCTCGGTTCGTATCTAGACTACCGAATTATGAGTACCTTGCCAAGGGTTATTTATTCACAAAAATAGAGTAATAGGCGTATAACTTATTGGTAATTCATTATTGAAATTAATTAATAGTTTAAAAAAGACAACCCTAACGTCCCGGCGTCGACAGGACAGATAAAAGTTACGCGATATAAAGAGAGGAAATTTCTAGGTGATTAGCGCTGTGCGATCTGAATTGCGACTTTATTGTGTTGGAACAAAAGTCGCTATTTATTTAAATGATTTGGCGGAGTGAGACTTGTCACAGATTACCGTTGTCGATACGTACCAATTGACTCCTCCCTCTTCAATATATATATTTTTTAATTACAATTATTATGTAAATTAAGTATCTACTTGACGCTTACTACTTTTCATTTCCAATATTTTAATATACAAAAATCCTACATGTGTTTTATTTTTATGTAAATATTAATCAATTTCATCCCTTTTCTAAAATCTCGATTAGTAAACTAAAGGGTGGAAAATATTCTAAATGTTATAAAGTTTTAATCAATAATTTTAGAGAAACAAGAACACATAGGGTTAAAAGATTCATTTTTTTAATTATACTACCAACCCGCCATGGCTTCGCACGGGTACAAATTATACACCTAAACCTTCCTCATTAATCACTCTCTCTTTTGCTGACAACCGCATGAAAATCCGTTCAGTAGTTTTTCAGTTTATCAGACAGACGCGGCGGGGGACTTTGTTTGCAGTGATAAATAGCGCTGCCGGGCTTTTCTTTCCCTTACTTGTCAACCATGTAAATTTTCACAATGTAGTTTACAGTATTTAAGGAATATATCAATACGATCTCGAATTACGTTTTCTGTACTTTAAAAATAACAGCGTGTGCGCGCGATGCAGCCGTCGGCTACTCACTGCGCGTGACTGAGTATAAGGTCCGCCGGCGGACAAGCGGCCGGTAGGCATTGAGTGACACAGGCCTGCCTGTACTATTATGTATTCTGTGGTTTGCGTGAAATCTTGGAAACTGAATTAAAACCACTTGCTCTTACCTCCTTCGAAGTTGAAGCTTTAATGTTCCGATTCCAATGCATTTTTCTTATTGAAGCTCGGTTATACATATGTATTTATTGTCTAATATTCTCATGGATTATACTACTTACGGCGAAAATAACGGATATTTATTATTGGTTACATATCTATTTGTCATATAATTTTTATTTTTTTAAACAACGCAACCCTCCGCTACACAGGAATATTCCTAATGCCTCCCGCATTAGGAATATTCCTGTGTTGCGGAGGGCTTCACAAACATGAACGACATAAACAACGAACACAAAGAACACCCAGACTCGGGATAACTATTTGTGGATCACACAAATTTTTGTCCCGTGTGGGATTTGAACCCACAACACTACTAATAATAACTTGGTAGTAATTGGACAAGATACCTTGAAGCCATCGCAAGTCTGATACTCCTCTCCTGTTCAACTAATTCATCAAGTTTCAACCATTGTCTCACTCTCTCCATGTCAATCTCAGCTCTTCTTAACTTCTCCCATTGGTAGTGCTTCAAGCAGGACTTCTTAGGAGCTCGACAATACTCGCCCGTCGGGTCGAAAACCTTGCGCACTAGTGGGCAACCACACACGTCTTGGTCACTCACTTTAGGGTCTTTAAAGTGTTCAGGGCACATCACCTAGAAAGAAAATTATATGTAGCCATAGTTAATTATATGTAACATGTTGTAACATATATACCACATGTTATTAGAACCATAAACTGATAAAAAGAATTTGAAAATTGAGACCGTAAGAGACAGGAGAGACAAGAGTGAAAATATAGGTAATTAATACCAAGGATGTTGATGAAATGTCCGGAAATGTCCGCACTAAGAAATAAATCAAGAAATTCGAACATGAAAATTGCATTTACGGCAGATTTTTTTTTTGTTTTTTTCATAATCCATTTTTTTTTCAGCCTCCTTTTTCAACAACTATTTTTCGGCTAACAAAAATTTTCTAAAATATGACCTCGCCTTCCTATTACACGGTGTCAATTATTAAGTTTTGTATGTTTTTAAGGGATATCCTACTAATATTATAAACATAAAAGTTTGTGAGGTTGTATGGATAAATGGATGTTTGTTACTCTTTCACACGAAACTTGATATATGTGAATTTTCCGGCAGAAATTTCCAATGATTTTCCACTCAGAATGATGGTCTGAATACACAATTTCAGGATTCGGTACGGTGTCACTTACACCCTGTATATAATTATATAGCTTAAAAGTAAGTATGGCTATATTGGCTCAAATGTGCTGGAGGGCACAAGATTCTTTCGCAGTCGGGTAGGGCCGATATGAGCGGTGATTCTGCTGTACCTCTGATCTAAATTTTTAATCCGTATGTTTCACTCTCCATAACATTAATCCATAACTGGAATTTCGTAAGTTATTTGGACCAAGATCAATACATACCCTCAACCTTTTACAATAAGTGCCGTTGACAGGGTTGTAGTAGTCACAAAACATGCTCTGCCCGTCGATGCGCGTCCGATGTCGGCTGCCGAAGGACGCCTGCGCCTCGTACTTGACGAAGCACTTCTCCATGTGTTTGACCGCCGTTCGAGAGTGAATCTCATGACCGCAGGTGATGCAATACATTGATGTTTCGTCGTCTGCATCCTACGACAAATAAACTTGATAACATTACGCTATATAGCTGGGAACCTAGACCTTACATTTGTTGGTTTTTTTTTATAACTAATGGTACCTAAATTCGGAATCTGTTATCACTATTACAGAAGGAAAGGGGCTATTCTTCGAAAGATTCACAACCTTTTTGATGTAAATCTTTTGACGAACTGTCCAACTGGTGTTTAGAATGAAAGGTTTTGATTTACATTAATTAGACTAGCAAGGTACGGATTGAGAAAAACTAATCGGTCTTGCAAATAAGAATGAAATTGTAATTAGACATTTACAGATACATTTTTCTTACAAAACTACCGCCGATTCTAATCGCCGATTCGATTTCAGTAGTCGACATCAGTAACGAAAAATAAAAGCATCCCGCAAACTATCAGAATGATCGCTTTTTTTAAATGATGGTACGATATCGAACACTTATAAATACTCGTATTTTTAACCGACGAAAAAAAAAAGGAGTTCTCAATTCGACCGTATATATATATATATATATATATTTATATATATTTTTTAGATTTGTTCAGCCCTCTCCGTTATTTATGAACCGATTTTGATTATTCTTTTTTTGTTAGATAGGGTATACCTCAAGGGTGGTCCCATGTCAAAGAAGTCAGGATCTGATGATGGGATCCTGATAAAATTAAGAGAAACCTTCGAAAATTGTAGGAACGAATAGTGTTTCTGTTTACTTTTCATTACTTTATCAGGTATTTGCATTCAGAAATCATCACCTCATGTAGCTGAGCTGATGATGTAAAAATATCACCAAATAAAAATCTTTTTAACAAAAAAATTAAACCAACGAAAAGAACTAAAAAGCAAAAAATAAATAACTATAAAATTTTATAATCTAATTTTGAGTCGGCGCCAAATAATAAAATGATTAATTATACCTACGTACAGCTGGTTGTTTGGCGCCGACTCAAAATAAGATTATAAAATTTTATAGTTATTTATTTTTTGCTTTTTAGTTCTTTTCGTCGGTTTAATTTTTTGTTAAAAAGATTTTTATAGCCTATCAAATCATGCATTTCTTAGAGAAGAAGAAAAAGAAGGAAGAAATAAAACGTGTTTTTTAAACGTACGCAGACACGTAAACTTATCATATTTTTTTACTATTAGCTTTCAAGTCACTATTTCACTCGGTTATTGAGAAAATCCGTAAAAACGAACTGAAAAAGCTTTC